>CM021101.1:271764169-271794522 GCA_007115665.2 Sequoiadendron giganteum
TCACACTGAGTATTCATGATGGTTTACAACCATTAAGCTGATCATTAGGGCACCATGGTTGAGACATCAGGTATGTTACAAGGCACTAGCATTGCTATTCTCTTTGATTCTAGTGCATCAGATTTTTTTATTTCTCCTTATGTAGTAGAGCATTGTAGACTGGTGGAAACAAGGCAAAGTGTTACATGGTAGGTTGAATTGGAATTTGGGGCAAAGGTAGTAGTAGAATCTCTTGTTAAAGGTTGTAGTTTAGGAATTGGGTCACTTGTGACTACGGTGAACCTCTATATCCTACCTCTTGGATCCTATGATGTTGTTTTAGGTATGGATTGGATGAGCTCTCACCGAGAAATGATAGATTATCGTCACAAGGCTACGTGATGTATAGATGATTCAGGAAATGAGGTTAAGATTTTTGGCATACAGAGACCCATCTCATTACGAATGATTTCTTATATGCAATTGAAGAGTTGTTTCCATCAAGGTTGTCAGTTGTTGGCTATGTCAGTCAATGACTTGGATTTGGGAGAGAGTCAAGAGGTGTCACTGGATGACTATCCTCTCCTTAAGGATTTTGCAGATGTTTTTCTGAGTGAAATTTCAGTGATGCCACCAAAGTGTGACATCGACTTCAGAATTGATCTTGTACCCAGAGTTGAACCTATATCTCAGGCTCCCTATTGGATGACAACACAGGAACTTCAGAAGATCCATTGCAATTGGAGGAGTTATTAGCAAAAGGATTCATTCATCCTAGTGTTTCCCCTTGGAGAGAACCAATGATATTCATAAATAAGGATGGTTCCCTTCGTTTGTGCATTGATTATAGGTAGCTAAACAAAGTGATAGTGAAGAACCAGTACCCTTTGCTAAGAATTGATGAGAAGTTGACCAGTGCACCTATCCTATCAGTTCTTGATCCTACTAGGGATTTCATGGTGTGTACGGGTGCCTCCTTGGAAGGCTTAGGAGACATTTTGATGCAAGAGGGTTGCGTGATTTCCTATGAGTCTCATAAGCTCAAGGATCACGAGCTGAATTACCCCACGCATAATTTGAAGTTAGCTATTGTTGTTCATGCAATTGTGAGATGGAGGCACATTTTTTTAAGGTATTAGTTTGAGTTGCATAGCGATAATCACATCTTGCAGTATATATTTACGTAGCCAAACCTGAATGCTAGGCAAAGAAGATGGATGGAATTTCTTTGTGAATGCGATTTTGAGGTTAAGTACATCCAAGGTAAGGAAAACACAATGGTAGATGCTCTGAGTCGGTGAAGACATGAGATATCTATAGTGACTCTTGGTGTGGATTTGAGGAGCTAGATCCTCACAACACTTCCCACAGATAGCTGATATCAGGAAGTGAAGTCATAAATTGAGTTAGATAGAACCTTGGAGGGAAATTTTGTTGGTTATTCATTAGAATCTAATGGTCTTTTGCGGTATTTGGGTCACATGTATGTACCTCCTACTAAGGGTCTCCGTACCATAATTATGATAGAGGCACATCAAGCTCCATATTCTACTCATCTGGGAGTCAAGAAGATGTATGCACACCTTTGTTCGCTATACTTTTGGGCTGGCATGAAGAGATACATTGCAGATTTTGTGGCGAGATGTTTGGAGTTTCAGAGGGTTAAGGCAGAACACCAACATCCCGCAGGTCTTTTACAACCTCATCTCGTTACTGAATGAAAATGGGATATCATATCGATAGAATTTATTGTTTGTTTGCCTATGTCTTCTCCTCCACATGATGCTTTCATGGTCACTGCTAAAAGGTTGACTGAGGTGGCACACTTTTCTTTCGTTTGATCATCTTATACTTCTTCTTCTATAGCTAGATTATTCATGGAGGATATTGTTTGACTGTATGGAATTCCATGAAGGATTATTTCTGATGGAGATCCAATGTTCACTTCTGCATTTTGGACATCCTTGCAGCATGCCCTAGGGACCCAATTGAACTTCAGTTCTATGTACCATACAAAGATAGATGGACAAGTCGAGAGGGTCAACCAAGTTCTTGAGGACATGCTTTGAATGTACATGATGGATTAGTAGTCTCGTTGGAAGCACTATTTGCATTTGGTGGAGTTTACATACAACAATAGATATCACAGTTCGATTGGTATGTCTCCCTTTTAGGAATTGTATGGCCATCCTTGTTGAACCTTGTTGAGTTGGGACCATCTTGAGGACAAATTTCTGCTTGAACCCAAAATGCTTTAGGATATGGAGCAACAATTTTCTCGCATTAGAGAGCATTTGGTAGCAACGCATAACGAACAAAAGAAATATGTAGATGCACATAGGTTCGATCATCATTTTTCAGTTGGTGACCGAGTTTTCCTATGAGTGTGTCTGTGAAAGAGTCCAATCTATTATGGAAAGGGCTCTAAGCTAACACCTCATTTTGTGGGACCATTTGAGGTGTTGGAGATAATTGGCCCTATTGCTTATTGCCTAGCTTTGCCACCAAGTCTATTGCGCATACATGATGTGTTTCACATTTCTATACTTAGGTTTTATTTTCTCGACATATCTCATGTACTTGATTGGAATGCATTACAGGTAGAGGACGAGCAACTGACACTCGATCCCATGGTCGTTCTTCAACACAAGAGGCTCACTCTCAGCGGTAGAGAGATTGATTAGGTGTGGGTCCAATGGGACCCTAATGATGAGGCTTTGACATTATGGGAGGATGCATCCCACATTAGAGTATCATTTCCTTATTTGCTCACTTGCTTCTAAGAGTAAGTCTAGTTCTATCTAGTTCTATGGGGGAGGATGTAAGTCACTGTTCTGATACTTTTTATGTCTTTTTGTGTACCTTGAGACTGTGTTGGTGGTTGTTTCAACATTTTGTTTTGGTTGGTAAAAAATTTAGTGGACTTGGATGATTATGATACTCTTTTCTGATGTTTATGTCATGCTGATATATGGTGTTTGATGTTGTGTTTGGATAAAATTGGTTATGTTTATCATATGGACGTAGTACTATGCTTGTTATGCATTTGATTAAGTAATTGCTTTATGATATTGATTATGATGTGGTTACGGTTTGGAGTCTTGGTGAGAGGGACAGTGTAGCATCACTCATTCATGAGTGCCCTACTACACTGCGACTTCCTCTGATGGTGTGTTTGTTATTATATATATATGTTGTTTCTCGACATTTGGTTTGATGCAAGATGTAGGTACCAAACATCGACTCTACCTGCATTGTCGGGTTTGAACATGCCTTACAAAACCCAATGGGTATGATGTGGATAATGGAGATTGACAAGAAATTCACCCACCCTAGTTCGTCACCTCATCATTGTGTTTGACAATGTGGTATGTTTGCAACCCCGTTCTCATTTTTGTATTGTTCTATTTTTAGTCATTTATTTTAATTGTTTAATTAATTTTATTTTAATTCATTGATATAGTTGTTAGTTGTTCATGCTAAGTTTATTAATTTCGTTCAATTAATTGTTCTAGTTTATCGGTGTCCATATATGTTATGTTGATTTAATTAAATTAAATTGTTATGTAGATGTCGTTAATTAATTCATTAAGTTATAATGATTCGATAATATATATTATTACTTTATTAATGATGAATATTCTAAATGGAACATTATTTGTATTATAAATAATGTTTATTTTAAATTCAATTGTGATGAATAATGTTGTTTAAATAAAATATTAAATGGAACTTGTGCAATAATGTTAAATTATTAAAGAACTATTTAAAAAATAATTTGGATTGAGGAAACATTTTGCATGCAAGTGCATGCATAGTTTCGAACTGAGAATTAGAGGGCAACTTGCCCATTTTTGTGTTTTTATGGTTTAGCAGTTGATTTTTACTTTCGAAAACAAAAATTATTTCTAAAATGGAAATTGAAGGAAAAAGAAAGAGGGAATTTTAATTTTTGGTTTTTCTTTCCGGAAGAATTTTTTTTCTCTACAATTCATTCTCTAGTAAAATAAAAGTAAAAAAGAAGAAAAGTAATATAGTGTTTAGTAGATTGAAAATCATTTCTGGAGAACGGGTTTTGGAGGCTACGAAAGAGATCGTTTTAGCACACCTTCCATCTCCAAGCGTAGGACTCCAGGTTGGTTCTGTAATTTTGTATTTCATGAGTTTGCTCATTCATTGGAAGAAAACAAATTTGCGTTTGTGGTTTCCATTTGCCTGCTGAAAAATGATCTTTGGTCACTGTAAAAATCTGTATACTTTCGATTACGTTATTGTTGTGAGAATTTTGGTTTCGACTGTATTAAGATAGTTATGCGAATCGTATTATGCCATATATCAATTTTTTTTGGAGGTAACCCATCCAATCTATTATTGCCTCTTATTCAACTTTGGTTGATGCCCACCTTAACACTTGGAAACCATTTTATGAGGTTGTCTTTGTTAGCCGCGCCCTCCTACTCTTTCTCCATTCACTGTATCTTTAACTTGGTCCTCCATTCATTCTATCTCCTACACAAAAGCATGTATTTCTTTTGGATTTTAGGGCAGTCCATCCAACTTCATTATGATATCTTTTAATTCCTCTATCTTTCATCAATCTCCCTTGCTAATTCAACGCAATTGCTTGGGGAGTTTGTCAAGTCTTTTTTGTGCAGATCCTGCAATCATTTTATTTCATTTTATGCTTTGCATGGATTTACCTTGCCAATTACATTTGTTTGAAAGAATTATAGTGCAAGCCTATTAATCTGGATTGTTGTATTTAGCATAACCTTTTATTTCCCCTCATGAATATCACACCTATTATAATGATGGTAATGGATCACATCTTTCAGAATAATTTCTCTTGCAACAATCTTGGCGATGAATTAGTTTACCCTTGCTGCTCATGCCGCCACCCCATTATAGCTCTTCATGTTGGCTTTCATAAGAACATTTTTCCTGCGTTCGACCTCCATCGATGGTGCTGTAACGTACAAATTTTGATGCCCTATCTCTATTCTTTTTTGCGTCGAATTTCTCCAATAGATGTCTCTTTATATTGTTGGTGATTTTATTTAGGTTAATATTAGATGGATTTCTTGTTCGTTTGAAGAATTTGTGTCTATGGTGAGTTCGGCTGAGAAGAAACTAGTGTGTGGCGCCTAACACTTACACTTGGTTGATGAGTCATCCCTCGTGTTAGTTTTAGGAATATATATTTATATATAGATATGGGTGTAATTTAGAAGTTGCCTCTCTTAATAATTTTGGTATGCTATTTTAAAACAGCAATTAGAACACATTTAATTATTATTTTGTTAACAACAAAATATTTAGAAGAAATTATATATATATATATATATATATATATATATATAGGTTTAAATCATGATTTTGATTAAAATAAATTATTTGTATAAAATAAAAATTAAATTATTATAATGAGCAATTTGTTTATGTTTCAAATGCATAATTAGATATTTGTAGATTATTCTTAATTAAATATATATATGTGTTAGTGAATATACATTTATTATGAATTATTATAAGGAGAGATTCGTTAGTATTAAAATGTATAATTAGACATTTTGTATATTATGATTTCATAACTTTCTTAATCCTTGAAATGATATCACTTAGAACATATAATTATAATGCAATTGATTATTTAAAAGGATCTTTAGGATTATTATCTTGAATGTGTAGTAAAGTAAAAGTTTGTTTTAATGGTTTCAAGTTTGTAGTATTTTCCTCTTGTACCATTTCCGTTTTAAAGTGATTTTGTGATTAGCCATGTGATAAAGTTATGTGGGAACCCATAGCATTGAGTTACTCTCCACTAGGAGTTTAAGGGTAGCTCGTTCAATAAGCTTCCAAAGGCATGGGGGGGAACTTGATTTATGTTAGATTTTCCATGATTTGATCTTTGTGGTTCGTTGATCTTATCTCTGATTTTGAGCTCTTGTGGGTGTTACCTTGTACCGTGGTGTTGACATTTGAGGTAGCCTTTGGATGAGATGGTTCATGTCTTGCATATGCACTTGGTTTTTTGTGGTTTTAGTGCTTTATGTGTTTTGGTACACCCTTTGATGTCATTAGATTTATGTTTCAGTGCTACTAGGGAGAGTGGCTCTTCATGGGGGCAAGTGCACATAGGGGCAGCTTGGATAACCCATGGAAGAGTTTGTTTAATAAGTGGTAACCTAATAAAATAAACTAGTGGGTTTGGGTAGGTACACAATATATAAGTTAAATAAGATGCCTCACCCATGTCATTAGTGCTTTCATAGACTAAGGGTGGGCAGAGAAGGTCATAGTTGGCAAGATCACTATCTTGTCCTCATGAAAGGTTAGTGGTCCCACATGTGTCACCCTATGGGGCCGACGCCTAGTGAGAGGCAGTTAGGATAACCATAGATGGCGGCCAATGCTTATTGAGAGGCAACCAGGATAACCCATGTTAGGGCCATGTGATGACACTCTTCCTATATTATCCCTTGTTATTATTTTGTCTTTATGTTCCTTTTGAAGTAGTCATTTTTGCTGTAGTTTTTTGTTATGTTTATTGCTACTCTTGTTTTGTTAAGTCTTTTAGCCTATTTTCTTGATGTTTCCTCATCGTGGGTCCTTCTAGTCATCTCCTAGCACGAGGGGTGGGCCTTCGGATCCACGTGGTCAGGTGGAACATGCTAAGCACCCCATTGGGTTCCCAATTGGAGTTTGTGAAGCACAAATTTTGTACCAATGCAATTGTTTTAGAGCTTCACCACATTTTTTTTGTACCATGTTGATTTTTGTATTATTCTTGTAATTGATGTATCTTTCCCATTATGTGTCGGGAAGCATCGTTGTGCAATTGTAATCTTGAAATGATGTAATTTCATATTATAATGTGATATATATGTATATTATGATTTGATCAATGTAATATACGTTCTTGACTATATCATGTGTTCTTTTATGGATGTTATCATTGATGTTATGTAATGGATGTATGATCATTGTTTACTTATCCTACAAACCAATTTATAAGGAGATCTTGTAATGTGGTAATTATCGTTATGGAATGGGTTTATGTTTAGAAATGCAATCACGTGGACCTAGAGGACGTAGTAGATATTGTATATGTATAATTGCATTACATTTGTTGTATGTTAATGTACATCTTATGTTATGGTTTTACTTTGAAAAAAACAATGAGCTATAATATGTTAGTTCTAGTTGTCCTTTGGGGTTTGCATGTGACGGAGCATTATAGTTTCCAAAACAATGAATGTTTTCAAAAATGGAATGTTTCCAAAAATGGAATGCTTTCAAAAATGGAATGCTTTCAAAAATGGAAAGTTTCCAAAAATAGAAAGTTCCCAAAAATGGAAAGTCTTTCAAAAAATGAAAATTTCTTGATGAACTGTAAATTGACATTTAATTAAGGAAAATTTATCATTTTTGGAGGTTTAAATTATGGTATTTTATGACATAGGTGTTTTTCAAGATGCTTGGCAGGATCAATTCATTGAAGGACCAATATATGGAATCATGTCATATATTGGAGGGGGGTGAAAATGTGCTTTCTCATGAAATGCACCATAGGAGGATTCAAAGAGTATATTTTATGCACCAACGTTGAACCCTCTGGCTTTCGCATTGCTCTGACCCTCAAAAGTGAAATCTCCTCAAAATTCAATTTTCCAAAAAAAGAAAGTTTCTTAAAAAAAAAAAAAAAACTCAAAGAAGGAAATTGACATGATTTAGAAATTTTTCCAAAATGGAATTTTTCTCGAAATATTTTTGGCTAAATTTTCCCAAAATTGTTTTTTCCAAAATAGGAAAATGTCACGAAATGGAAAATTTCCAAAATGAAAACTTTCAAAATAGATGGAAAATTTGAAAAATGGAAAGTTTCAAAAAGGGAAAGTTTCCAAAGTAGAAAGTTTTCAAAAATGAAAAAATGAAAAAATGAAAAGTTTTCATAAATGTAACATTCGCAAAAATGGAAAGTTTCCAAAACTGGAAAGTTTTTCAAAAAAATAAAATTTCTTGATGGACTATAAATTAATAATTTAAATAAAGAAAATTTATCATTTTTAGAGGTTTAAATTATGGTATTTTATGAAAAGTGTTTTTCAAGATGCTTGGCTAGATTAATTCATTGAAGGACCAACATATGAAATTGTGCCATATATTGGAGGGGGGTGAAAATGTGCCTACTCATGAAATGCACCATAGGAGGATTCAAGGAGTATATTTTATGTTGTCAAAGGGAAATATTAATCCAAGGATAACCAAATTGCCAAGATGAGCTTGTCTAAGGATGTGTGCCTAGACTTTGCATTAGAGGAGATGTACCTGCCAATGGGAGGAAGCCAAGGAGATGTTATCACATGAATACCCACATAAGAAAATGTGCTAATGAAGGAGGGGACTACTAGTGACTTGTCTGAAAGCTTCATGGACTATGCTACACGTGCTTCCACTCGTTTAGAGTAAATAATTAAGAGAAGTTATTGCAAAGAATTTGAATTTTGAAGATGGTGTTCAAAATATACCTATCAAAGGGATAAATCTAGGGAGATGCCTTCACATGATTTGCATATGGAATTGTGCCAAGAAGGTTTCTTTAAAAATTAGCATGTTGAACTTCCCAAATCACTCTAAGCCTTTGGAGGTTGTTGAGAAATTTGTCCAATATTGCATTGTGCAAAAGGAGGTTGGGAATAATTTAATATAAGATAACTTTTTATTATTTTCAGCTATAGGACAAAATTGGTTATAGGACAAAATAAGCTATAGGATGAAATAGGCTAAAGGAGAGAATAGCTGCCTCAAATTGTACACTAGGCTCTTTTTAATGTTTATTTAATATAAAATAAGCTAAAAAATGTTGTACATTCTTCTAGGTTCACATGTGAACCAGTTTTAAATTGAGAAATATTCTACTTGCATTGGGTATGATGTAAACCCTAAGCTATAGTAAATCTAGGCCATTAGATGTAAATTAATCTTGGCCTTTGATTTGGGCTTTGAAAAACTATAAATAGGGGCATCCTCTCAATTGAAAAGAAAGAGATGAGTTGTTGTATAAAGAAATTTTGAAGCAATGTAGAAGAAAACATTGAAGTTAGGTGCTTTCTTTATGTTTGCTCTAAATGTGTGCATGATTCATCCTTGCCATTTTATTTTAGTTCAATTATTTTATAGTTCAGTTCCATTTTCAATATATTAGTTAATGAATAGTTTTAATGGTGATATGTGTTAGGTTATGTGATGCACTTACAACTCATGTTTTTGGTGGTTTATCAAGATGATAAGTCACTATGTAAATCTAGTCTGAGCTCATTTATTTTATTGCACTTTAGTTCAACTGTGAATGTTCATGTCATAGTTTGAAAATTTGAAGATAACCTTAGAAGATTGTAATTGTTTTGTGACACTATAGGACCTTCTTGGTTAAGAAAAATCTAGTTTTGGGAGTCTATCTACCTTGATACTTATCATTACTGTTGTTGTTTCTAGTTTTCAGAATTAGAATAACTCCTCAACCCTTACATCTTTTGATATTTCTTTAAAATTTGAGTTAGTTTTAGACTTTCAAGCATCACTATACTATTGCATATGATGATTGAAACAAGTTTCTGACTATTGTTCTAAATTTTCATTCACAATCTTAAGACTCCTGAGACTTTTATTACAGACCTATGAGATTCTAGCTTTGCAAACCATAAATGCCCCTTGTGATTACTAACAAATCACACATCAAACTTGAGTTGTTTATGCACCATCAAGACCTTGCATTAGAGAGCTTGGAGTAATTTTTCTGAAGATTTCCTACAAGTAATTACCTTTCAAGAGAGATAGGACACTTGTGTTTTATCTGTGTTGTTACAATGCGAAAATTCCCATCAATAAAACTAGTGCTAGAAGGAGGGTTGAGCATAAGAAACAAAGCTGGGAGCTAAATGAGCCTTCATATACAAATCTGAGATATGCTAGATCTCATTATATTTAGAAAATTTAAAATTAAAAAAATTGAAGTAAAATATGAGCTAAGATTGAGGGGCAACAATTTTAGATCAACATTACTTAGCTTCAAGAGGATTTGAGTAAATGATTGAAGAAACCATTGCATCATTTTGCATTTTCAAATAAGTGCAAAATTCATAATACATGTAGGCACAGTGAGTTGGAATACTTAACCTTCTTGGATAGAATGGAAATGGATTTAGAGGGAGAAATTTTCTTTTATGATGTGCATAGACCATTACCTCATGTGGATATGAAAGAATAATTTGTTGATGTTGTAGTTGATACCTTCAAGGGGTTGGTCAAAGATCAAATAGGTAGTGAAAGTGAGCTATGCTTGGAGGATGTTTTGTTTTCCAGTTAGTGTAGAGTGCACAATACAACACATTCAAAACTCACATGTCCTTTATGTATAAATATTATCAATCAAGTTAAAATATGTTTGGAATGGATAAAGCATCTGACCAACAATGAAGAGAAATCATCTACTGAAGTGGAAGAACAATCAATAGCTGAAGGGGAATGTTCATGTAGAAGATGTTGAATCGAAAAAAATTGTGGTAGTGAGTGTTGAAATAGGTGCCACATATGTTGAATATAAGAAGAGGCTGAAATAATTAGGACAATAGAAAATAATAACAAAATAGAACCTAAAGACATTGTCTCTTTCGAAGTAAGTAATCCAACACAACAAATAGAACATTTAGATGAGTCCCAAGGAGGAAAGGTCATCGATCAAGTCTCTTCTACTAGCATTGATGAAGATTTGGTATTAGAGAGACACGATGAACTCATTTTAAGGCTCATGAAGAACTAGTTAGAATTACAATACCAGATAGATTTGGAAGATTTTTTGTTACCAAGTTGGTGTAGGCTAAATAATTTGGCACATTCAGAGTTCATGTGCGATTTGTTTCAAAAAACAATTGGGAAAGTCAAAGAACAAATGAAGCAACCCAATGCAAAGCCTCCTACTATTACTTTAGAAAATGTTTCACTTGGGTAGAAAAAAATAGATTAGGTGATGGATTGGCTGAGTATAGTCTGCAAAAGGATCTTGTGACAGTAGTAGATGAGGAGAAATATAGTCTAAACAATGATAAACCAAATCTAAGTGATAGGGAAAAACTGGGGTAAAGAATAAGAAATATTTAAGCTTGGTCTAAGTATCAATTTGGGGATCATAAAATTGTGAGAGGTATTGTGAAAATATACCTAAGGGAGGAAATTAGTGAATTAAGGGGGGATGAATGTAGTTAGAACAGACGTAAACTTCCTAAATGAAAATCTAGCTTAACTTTTCTATTCTACATTTTTGATAGAAATGTGAGAAGAACTATTAACAATCTGCATAAAAATGTGACTGTAACAACAACTTATTAATAGACAACAAAACACACTTCATAAAATTAAAAATACTGAAATCAAACCTTCATGAAATATTACATCCCAAAATTAAGTAAAATCTTTTATCAAACCAAACTTTCATTAAAATGATGAGATTCAAATCAGGTGGCTACCAAAGCTTGAATAACAATACTGAAATAATTTAATCCCAATGTTATCAAAAGCTATATTGAAGAAAAACCAAACCAAAATGAAGGCAAACAAAATGCGGAAAATAAAACGTCACCGTGCTTCCCAAGGAGTGGGACCTTGCTCCATGTTTGCATAGTGAATGGGATGAGAATATTTTTCTTACGTTGTTGTGATAAGAAGAAACATTCTTTTATTTATCACATATCTGGTACAAAGTATGTGATGCAAAAATTCTATGATACCAAACTCTATCTTGCTCCTTAGATTATGCATATTATATATGCAATGTTTCTAACTACTAAGTATAACAAATCATTAAGTTTGTTTTGGCCTATGACCAAAAAACTTAGAAGAAACAAGAATATGTGTGTCGCGAGCCATCGATTGAAACTATTCTGTTATAAAAAATGGAAAAAATAGGAAATAGGAATGTTTCATTATTCTCCTCTATACAGTTGCAAAGCATAATTATTATAATAAAACACATTCCTTGAAATTATTCCACAGATTGAAGACATGTTGGTTATAACAACATATGTGAAGATTGCATATTTTTCTCCAGTAAATCAACATCACGAGTTTCATTCCTTAGTACACAAGAATGGAACACGTGGAACCTTGGTCAACTCTACTCTATTTATTGTTGGCCATGAATAAAACATTGTTTCAATTTCCTCTACATAGTTTGAATTGTATCTTCAAAGCATTTGTTTTAAATTCTTGTGCTTATTCAGATTCAACATTGAAGAGGTAATTGTTGCCACCTTGGATGTTGATGTCATCTTTTAAAATTATGATAAAAATAAATTATTGGTCAAAAAGTGACAGCCAAAAGTTCCTGACCAAAAAGTTACAGGAAGGTCTGCACCTTTAAATCTGCATGCTAAAGTAAATATTTACTTGACATAGTGGAAGAAATAGTAAATATAATCTAATATGATTTATTCACATATTTTATCTAAACACTAAATTAAATATTACTTATATATATTCAATCATATGCAACATAAAATGGTGAAATAGTATGATATGGAATGTGGGAATGGGTATGAAGGCATATGAAATAGGCTAGAATATGGCATACAATAGGACATAAATGGCACTCATCACTAAGTATTGAGCCATCAAGTGGTAATCAAGAGTTATCTCCTTGAGATGATCTACATATTCTCAAGGACCAACATCATGATATATATCCTGAAAGATATCTGAGATCAACAATAAAGGAGTTTAGTCCTCTAGACATAGAGGAGTCATTTTTTGACTTCTTTGCATTTGGAGTTAGGCTACAGGATTACGATGACACAAGATAAGAGGATGTTGCAATAATCAATAGTGATGAAGATGTTCCACTTGAACCTTTGGATGATGAACCAATTGGAGCACTATATGATAAGGGATATACCTTTTCAGTATGTAGCAGTAATGAACATGAAGAGATGTAGCAACACAAGGATACTGGTGGTTTGACTGATGAATCCTATCAGGTGTTCACGCCTGAACAATCAAGAGAAGAATTCAAAAGAAAAGTGGTTTTGGAAGTTTCCATTATAAGCAATGTACCATGCCAATTGTAGGATACAAAAAAGAGTATTTATGCCTTGTTTGATTATGATCTTCTTTCACATTCCAATGATTTTAGCAAAACAGATTCGTCCATATCATGTTCTCATGAAATAGAATCTTATCAAATTAAAGTGTACATACAAGAAATTTATGAATATTCCATAATGCCTCTTGAAGACAACAATCAAATGGAAACAAGGACTGCAGATGATCAGCATGATAGTGTGGATCTTCTTGAAGGGAAGCCAATGGAGTTTGTTGATAACGAGGATAGTCTTAAATAAGTGTTGGCTAATTTGTTTCCTCAGCCTTACGCAACTATAGAATAGATAAAATGTTCCTTGACTTTGAAAATTTCAATCCTTTACAGTGTCTACTTCTTGATAAATCTAATTATGATCTACAGATCTATAATGCAAGAGGAAAGCTACACCACCAATTGCGACTTATAGATGTCAATATTAGTTTATTGCAAGACATGTTGGTGGGAAATAAAATTGATATTCTATCCAAACAAGGAACACACCAAGTTGTTTCTTTCCTTACTAAAAATTCTAAAGTTTATCAATTTGACTATGGATGTTTAACAAAGACAACCTGCTTATGGATTGATCATGGTTCTGATGATTTGCTTCAATTTTTGATCTTGCCTAGTACTTTCATTGAATAGGAAAATGTTCCTGTAAGAATGCATCTTTTTGAGTATAAGGGTATTTTCCCAGGTTTAGAACCATAAGTTGTGCCTTGTTATTGCTGCCTATTTTGAGAAATCATGTGAATTCATGTGTCTTTCTATGTTGTTTGAAGCTTTCTTGCTTAGATTTCTTGTAAATAATCTGATTAGTTTTTTTTCTTGCTTTGCTTCTCTGTTGTAGGTTAGGTTGTTCTAGGCTTAGTTTTTCTTTTGGTTTGTTGTGGCTTTCTCACTTTGGTTAGTGTAGGTTTGGTTTCATTTTTACTTTCCTTCTTTGGTTTAGATCCCCTTGTTTTCTTCTAGGAGTGTTTTAAAAATGCAACAACCATTTCATTACCTAGGGTTGTTTTGAGTATTTCTTGAGAAACTCTAATCATGTTTTTAGAATGGATAGTGAGGGTCTTCTATTAGTCTCAAGTGGCATGGATGTTTGATTCATAGAGGATAAGTTATTGGTTTGATATGATCTTGACGTATTTTGAAATCTTACACCTTTCACATAAGAATCCGGAGGTTGTTGTAGGTTCCTTGGTGAAGTCTTGTTATGTAAAATATCTTAAATTTTGCTCCAACACCACTGAGATTCTCAACCCTAAATGTGAGCTTCACTGCTTGCAAGTTGGAATGAATGGAAAAGATCAAAAGAAGCAAAAGAAATAAAAAAAGAAAAATTAGAAGGATTGCTAAGAGACAAATCAAAAAAATTCAAATTTCGTGAGGATCTGAATAATTCTACTAGGGCTATGGACACCCGGCTAGTAGTAGAGCTATGTTTGGGAGAATCACAATGACAACTTCATCGAGGCTATGGACACATGATTGGCAGAGGGGCAATATCCAAGATTCTTTTGGAGTAGAATCATTCATGTAGCTTATCTTGATGGAGCTTAGGTTCCTATAGTAGCTTAAGGAAATAAATTAATACATTTGGAAAGACTTGTATTTTCAGCATACAAAAGGTTGGATTGACTAGTGGCTTTGATCCTTTAGCCAAGTGTTTCAATTTGTTTGGCCTAATGTGAAGGTCAGAACCAGAGATTCTAAGTTCGTGATTCTAGTTGATCATTGAAATGCTCTAGAACATTTCCCTAGCAGAGTCACCATTTGTTGTGCATTTTTTCACACACACCCCACCAAAGACAAGGACCCCATCTCTTTTTCTTTGCTTTCTCCTTCATTTTCTGAATTTGGTCGGTGTTGTGATGAGAAGGGAGAATATCCCTTTCAAATCTGATCACAAAATCACACTAAAAACAATACAAGAATGCTACAAATACACATAAATAATAAAATATAGAAGAGAATTTTAAAAGTTATATTATTTTCAAATATGCAAAAAGTTACATCCAACTAAATCTCATGGGCTCACCTTTAATCCTACATGCAACACCTGCAACAAATGTGTCTTCAATAATCTGACATAATTTTGACAACATTTGGGTATACAAACTTAACTTCTCTAAAGCCCCCTCTCCAAATGAAAATGCCTCAATAAACAGAGAATGTGTTTGGAGAAAACCATTTATTTATTTTACAAAACAACCTCCTAAAACCACCTTGAAAAATCCATGCCCCAACTTTGGGAGTTTCAAAATCTGCAATAAGAAATTAGGTCCAATGCATGCCAAACTTCTCTTGGGCACCTAAAATCTTGTCCAGTTATTTGTTTATGACATCTTACAACCTCTTACATATTCCTTATAGCCTATTGATTACAACTTTGCATGCAAATACATGCAAGATTCATTGTAGCCCATTTTATAAAATTTTATGACACATGTGCATGCAAACAAGATTTTTTTTTACCACCTCCAAAAGTGGATGCCCAAAAGGCATATTCCACTCCAAGATGATTTAACTATTTTATCGAAACCTTTTTCCCATTGGATTTACATTTTTACATAAAAGTAAAATTACATTGTTGCAAATGAAAATATTATTTTCCTATCACCTAAGCCCTTATTGAAATCAAAAAGAGAAAAATTAAAATATTTTTGGTAATACAAGATTCCCTTTACACCTTGGATGCTCCTACATCAGGTTGCCTATGGAATTTGGGTGTCACCATGAGGTTTTAAGGGTTTTCCAAAATCCCATCTGCTCAAGTTAAGTTGTAGAAATTTTCTCGTGGGATGTCATCATGTGAATGTTGGGGTCTCCTATGTTGATGCTAGTCCCTGTGGTTTTTGTAGTCAGGATTTTTGTAACTCAAAAAAGAGGTGCAAACTTTATTTTTTCGACATTTAGTGCCCATAAAATTCAAGTCTCTGCATGTCTAAAGAGGTTTGAGCCAAATTTGCTAAGTTTTAAGGCATTGTGAAAATTTCATTGTGAAATATTATTTGTGAAATGTCATCTATGGAATTCCATTGCATCGGCATGAAACCCCCAACTTTCGTAATCCAATTTTTTGTATTTTTCAAAAAGGGTCAAATCATCAAGAAATAGGTCTAGACACTCTTCTAATGCATCTTTTCATGTGCTTAAATTGGAAAAACTCAAATTTTTTAAGAGTTTTGGTTTTGTGAAAATTTTCATGTAGGAATTCATCATGCAGATGCCAGGTTCTCTGAAGCCATTTTTACGGCATAAACTTGTCTGAATTCCCACCTTTCGGCTTCCGCATTCCATTTTTCCACATTGATCATATTTGGAAATTTAAGGGGTGTTGTAATCTAGGCCTTGGCACCATCTGTAGACACATAAAATTGACCTAGGCTTGCGAACTTTATTTTCTCCATATTTCTTTTCAACATAATTAAAATATTTAATTTTGTCCTATAGTCCAATTTCAACTATTAATTAAATAATTTTCAATTATTTAATTAATTCATTTCTTTTATTCCTCTTGACTATTTAAATAAATAAATTATATTTATTTAATTTAAATAGGTCACTAACTTCCTATGTCTCTATAATTAAATAAATTCCTAAATTTATTTAATTAGTACTTGCCCACTATTTCTTCCTAGTAATTTAAATAAATAAACTTTATTACTTATTTAAATACGTCATTAATTCTCTATGTCCTCTTATAGCTAAATAAATTCCTATAATTTATTTAATTATTATTCACATTGGCTTTTTCTAATTTTAAATAAAATCATTTATTTAAACCTACCCACTTTCTATTTTCCCACCAAGTAAATAATTTAAAATCATTATTTATTATCACATGGACCACCAGTTTTGAATTAAATTAATTTTTAATTTAAAAGATCAACTCAACCTCAAAAATGAATTAATTTTAAATTTCTATTTTAATTCTCCACTTCCTCTTTTTTTGTGCCAATTATCTTTTTGTCACATGAATTCTTGCCCATTGATTTATTTTTTCTAAAATCAAATCTCAACCCTTCATTTTAAATTTACCCTAATGTTTCCCTAACCCTAATTGTGGGTTGTCACATTTTATTCCAGCCTTTGATCTTAGGGCTTTTCCAAATTTCAATCTTGGCCATTCATCCAAAATTAACTTTTCTATAAAAAGGTAATGTCAATCTCATTTTGTCACTTCATATCTCTCGACTTCATGACTTTAGGCTAGAAAATTTAGGCTTTAGATTAGTTTCATACTTTCTACTTGCTAGTATTGAATAGTACAATCCTTCAATATTTTCTTAGGGATTGGCATAGGCTAATAGTTGCTCATCAAAATCTGAGGGCAAACTTCATATTGCAGAAAATAGAGAAGGGCAATGAAGGTCAATCATGGAGGACATGAAGGCTATTTGGTGAAATCTTCCTTTGTTTATGCATATTTCCTCATTTGTACTTCATTGTTTAGCTAGGGTTTTGATTATGCATTATTTTCATGCTAACCTAATTTTTTTCCTTAGTTATATTGGTGAACCCAACTTTTTTGCATATTTTTGTATGGCTTTTCATCTTTTTTTGTAGGTATAGGTACAAAACGCCACAATTGCAACTCTTTGAGCTGCAATCGATGTGTCATGCCACATTCAATTTTGGGAACGACATATCTACATTTCCTAGATGCATTTGATAGATAGAATGACACATCTAATTTATTGAGACGCGTCCGTAGGCTCGAGAGTCACATTCACTATTGCAATTCATTCGCACTACAAAATGATGCATTTGCCCTATAAATTTTTTCTTTAAGGTTTTTACAAAATTTTCCATATTTTTTCTTTCAGCTTATTAGATTAGGGCTTTTGGGTTACTAATCTATTGTTTGTAGCATTTGGCAAGCTGAAAAAAGAGTCTCACCTTTGTTTGTTGATGATTTTCTAGTTCTTTTACAATCCTAAAGAAAAAAAAAAACAAACAAACTACAACTTGCATTCACATTTCATTGGTTAAAATGAACATGCATATTCACTCATGGGTTTACAATGAACAAAAATTGCATTGAAAGTCATCAAGGCTAAAATTTACATGATTTTTTCATGGCATTGGCTTAAAAGGAATATTGTTTGTCTCACACTAATTTGGGTTTAGAATGAATAAGTGTCTTATGTGTCTTGTAGTGTAGTGATAGCCTCTTAAGTGTGTATGCAATTCTCTTGCGCTTTGTGTGATCTTGAGAAAAAAAACACTAAGATGTTACTTTACCACCCCCACATTTCAATTTGAGCTTTAAAAAAATGAACAAACTTGTGAGTGTGAGTTCAAAGCCTTGTGTATGCAATCTCCTTGTGCCTTAGTGCGATCATGGATGACCAACAACAAATCTTTCAATTCTCTTTTGTTTAAACCTTAGAGGGGCCTACCTCGAAAGAGAGAATGACTCCAACCAGTTTTTTGCTTGGGCCTGTACATAAAAGGATGGAACTAAAGTATCAAGTCCTCATGGTATGTAGTCCTTAGCCATGCAGTGTCATTCGAAACAGGGTGTACCTACCTTTTCTTTTAAAGGTATAAGAGCCCCTAGTAGAGTGATTAAAGCCTTAAGTGGCTTGTTGGATGCTCATGAGGCTCCATGTCCCCAAGTATTCACTAAAAACCTCTTGTTTAGTTTGCCAGAAACCCTCTATTTTCTAGTGCAAGAGGTCTAACCTCTCAAGCCATCCCACATTTTCACGGTTCTTAGTAGAGATAAAGAGTTTGTCATGGGAGATTCATGAGAACTCAAAGCTTGGTTGACGCAAGAATTGAGTGTCATGTAAGGGGGAGCTAGTGTGTCCAAGCTTCTAAATCATCCACTAAGAATAGGCATGGCTAGTTTATCCAAGTGGGAATCTAGTGAATATAGTCCTTACCATCCATAGGGTTGTGTTTGTTTTCAATGTGTTTGTTTCCAAAAACTCAAGATAAAATATGTGTTTGCCAAGTGTTTGTTGAATAAATAACCACATAAAACACATTTTTAGATCTAGAAAAACATAGTCAAGTTGAAACAACCTCACAAATCTAACAAAAATTGCAAGAAAACCAAACTTCATTCAAACCTGCAACACATCTTAGACATTTTAAAACTCATATGACTATTTTGCAATGCATTTGATACCTCAAAAAATGCATTTTCCTTTGTAAACCATAGTCACAATATTAAACAATGCATTTACAAATCCTATGATGCAGTCACAAGCTAAAATGAAGTATTTTCTATTTGCAATGCATTTGATACTTTAAACAACACATTTTCCTGTTATTTAGGAAAAACATTTTCTCAGTCCAAATCCAAAATGAAACAGTGTGGATCTATTTTTAAACAATCTTCTTCACTGGTCTCTATTCAAAAACCATAAAAAGACTTGCTCAAATCATCCATCTTTGCACCTTTAGTTTGCATTTATCTTTACCATTGCAATTTTTAGTTGCATCTTAAATCACCACAACCATTTGTAACATAGGAAAACTCTTAAGTCCTCATTTTTGTAGACTTTAGAATAGGAACACTTCCAATACTTTGTGAAACCTTTTTCTTCAAGAGTATATTGTCATTAGACTAAGCCAAAATCACTCGTTTAGTCTTTTTCCTTTTATGTGAGACACTTCTAGCTCATAAGTATAGTTTGGAAACCTCACCTTGTCACTTTTTCATTACACTTAGTCCTACACATAGTCCTTTTGATAATAAAAATTGAGACATTGACCAAACTTTGAATGGTTAGTAAACATTTCATAAAATTCTACCATAATTAATCACACCTTAGAGTTTCATTGCACCTTGCATTTGCATTTTCATACCTCAAAAAATCTTAGTCTTCCACCATTCATTTTAGTACTCATTTGACATTCCTCTTTAGACAACATTGTCACTATTACATTCCTTATCTTACAAATCTAAAAATTATTGTCATAGCATTTCCATACATAGATTTAGTCATCTTCAATTTTCCCTCTTTAGAGAAAATCTTATATGGTTGAGACAAGGCTACAAAGAAAAATAAGACAAATGGATTCATTTGGACAAGACAACAACCCTTACAAGTTTCCTACTGACATGAATTTTAACACAAATATGGGGACCTCTTTCATCAACCTCTTTAGTGACATGAACATAATATCTTCCTCACACAACCCCTTTGAACAATTCATA
This sequence comes from Sequoiadendron giganteum, assembly GCA_007115665.2. Taxonomy (NCBI): domain Eukaryota; kingdom Viridiplantae; phylum Streptophyta; class Pinopsida; order Cupressales; family Cupressaceae; genus Sequoiadendron; species Sequoiadendron giganteum. The sequence continues at coordinate 271,784,458 of CM021101.1, forward strand.
CCTTGGATGAAATAGACAAGTGTTCATGGAAGATGTAGAAGTCGCTGCCCAAAACCCCAAAGTGGCTTCCTTTGTAGAAGAACTGGTCTTACAAGATTTCAAACAATATCTAGCCATGCTTCAAGACCAAGGGGCTAAGTTTCCATGAGGACTCAATGTTAATACTTTAAGAGAAGAATCTCTTGATCCTACTACACAAACTAGTCAACCACAATCGACACCACAACATAATGCAAATAATACATCCATGGGTGTCACTACACAAAATGAAACCAACACCATCAATTCTACTTCCATTGGAACCTCCACATAAAACACATCTCATACAGTCAATATGACATCTATTGTGTGAACATCAACCATATCCAACACCATATCACAATCAATCCCACACATACCAAAAGTTTCGTCAAAAATTGTTGGGGCTACATTTGGGTCTTCAACCAATACAATGGGTACAAATTCATCAAACCTTTTATTTGGATCTTCATCTACTGCTATGAGAATGACATCATCAAGCCTCTTACTTGGGTCCTCAACTAATACCATGGGAACAAACTCATCAAATCCCTTTGGGAGGAATAAAAGATGAGTTACTATTCAAAGCCCTCAACACAATTTCCATATCCCATCACAAGTCAATACCCACACTCATATTCTCGAAAGGAAAAATACCAATATCCCACATGGCCATATTCACCAATTTGGACAAGGCAACCAAGTAATACAACACATGAATCCATTTGGTTATCAAAACATGCAAGGGTAAAAATATCCATAAATACAATATAACATTGTTGGAGTACACATTCCCACATACACATCTCATATCCATACACAACAACACACTCCCACTCTAAACACTAAATACCAACAAATTCATACCCAATACACATCATACGATTCACAACAATACACCTCAAACTAAAACATACCATCACATCAAATGGGGACTCATACGATACACATTACCAACATGTGTGATGCTACAAACAACCCCATAGTAGAGGTTCTCACACTTCAACTTGTTGCCCTGCAAAAACAAGTGGATAACATGCAATTGTCCAACAAGAAGACACACACATCTTATGAATTATGTACATACCCATTTGACATGAATTTACACATGCCACCATTCCCTCCAGGATATGTGGTACCCAACTTCTCCAAATACAAAGGGAAGACTAACCCCATTGAACACATAAGATAATTTATGACCAATTGTATGGACGTTGCATATGAACACACCTATCTGATGAGACTCTTTCCTAGAAGTCTCATAGGTCCCACACTTGTCTGGTTCACTCTCTTGCCCAAAGGGATAAATTCATGGGACAAAATTGCTAATAAATTTGTAGAAAATGTTTCCTACAATATTGACTCTGATATTACCATTGCCACTTTATGTAAGACTACCCAAGAGGACACTAGTGAGGCATTCATTCCATTTTTCCAAAGAGGGTGAGGGCTAGCAAACCACTATCCTATTGAGATACTAGAAAAGGAAAAATTCAACCTGTTTGTTCAAAACCTTGTTAGCCCATTGAAATACACATTGCAAGTTCATTGTTGTGCCACTTTCATAGACCTAGTCGAGAAAGGAGTCCAACTTGAAAAATCTCTTATCGCAAAAGGAGAAATCAAATATGCCAACAAGAACACGAACCCAAACCCCCCTAATGACAAAAATAAATATTGGGTCAAGAATAAGCATATCACCAATGTTGGCATTGTTGACACTACAACAGTGAATGCAACATGTCCTTCAATTATTCTTAGAGGATCTCAACCCCAAAATCCACTTGTGGCTGCACCAATGCCTACAAAAAATTCCATCCAAAATAATCAAGACCAAGGGAAACCAAGAAAAACCAAACAATCTCCCAAATGATGCAAGTACACCCCCTTGGGTGAACCGATTGAAGTTGTCCTTAAGAAGCTCATTCAAAACAATGTCATAACATTACAGGACCCTAAATCATATGACCCAGGGAAGTTCAAACCATCATGGTGGGATGACAATGATTTCTACAACTATCATTGGGCAAAAGGGCATAAAACTTCTTCCTGTAGGAAATTGAGAAATTGTTGGTTTTTTTTTTAGAAACCAAACTTATCTCTAGAAATGCCTATGGACTTTACCATTTCCAATTATCACTACTCCAAAGGTATTGGCCAATGAATGAGTGGAAGCCACAAATTTTTTGTTCCTACACTTTGGGATCTATGAAACCCAAGAGGGTTATCCCACAATGTATACTTATGAATTCATACAATTATAATCAAATACATTCCCAATAACAAATACTTATCATTAGACTCCTCAAGATACTAATACATCAAATAAGTTTGTGGCTTATTCATCAATTTTTTATACTTAGAACATGAGAAGGTGGGACATCAACACGAAACAACTACAATGGTATCCATAAAGGTTTATAAATCAAAATTGATTAGTTGACAAATCAACACAAAAATTGAATCATGAATACTTCACGTGAACCAGTGCCTTCATCCCAAGCACGAAGTCACAACCAACATATATAACTAGATAAAAATTCAACAATAGCAACATATAATTTTAAGAGATATTGTATTAAAAATTTTATCATAGGGATTTGCACCTGCATGCAAGGTTGAAAATCTTTGCAATCTTGTGTAACATTGGACTAATTTTAGGTTGTGGGTATGCTATTGTGAAATTAGACCTCTAGATTCTAGGCCAGATTCCTTTATTATATTCTAATGATTATGTGTAACTTTTTTGGAAAAGGGAAGAAAGGATCTAATTGAATGCATAAACTGAACTTAAAACGAATGGTGATGCACCTAATAAATGAAACTTAATCTACAACCTGACTCAAAGATGGATTTTCAATATTTTAATTTACACAACTAAATCAGACAACTTAAACACTCGAATGTTTCATACAAAGGCTTTGATAGAATATCTTTTCGAAGGAAAACTCTATTTTCACAACCAAACTATAGAGTAATTTTATGCACAGTGTATAACTCGTGAACTTAAGCATAACTACATGCATACATTTATGAAAGAGATAGAAATATTAGAGGTTCTAAAATGAAACACAATAATCTCTTGATCGAATCCAACACAATGATGACGCCTAAAATTTTGAAGGAAAAACTATACAATACTGAAAATCAGAAGGGATTCATATGCAAACTACAAACATGACTAAGCTGTAAGGCTATAAAAACTATATTAATGTAAAAATTGAGTTACAAATCTTTATCTCTCTGCAAAAGGTATGCCAAAAGAGATGTCTAATAATAACTAAAGGAAAAGGATTTTTTTTTTTAATATATACAATAAAGGCATGCGTAAAGCATCCAAGAGGTGGAATTGAAAGCTAACTCCATGTAAAAAAATCTGCATTTCCAAAGTGATCCATGAGCAAAAATAAAAATCCATGAAAAGATGGCCCACCACTGCTGCAAACTGAGCTTAAATAGCTCAAAAATCCATGTCACACTGCATGTAACTGAAGGGTAACTCAAAATGGCTCAAACGTGCATGGAGGTGGGCACTGACAGTAGGTGAAAACTTCCATTCACGAGCAAAGATGAAAATTGTATGAAAAGAGGGTCATAACTGATGAAAACTAATCCTCCACCATCTAAAAATGGATATGCATGCAAGTTAACCCCAAAATCCTTCAAGAAATGCTCCTCCAACTGAAGATGTAACTCAAAAATAGATTTAAAGCATGGAGGAGCATCAGTTTCACCTCAAAATTATTTATTCTATCTCCAAGTCCACTTTAGGCATAAGTGAATTTTATTTTTAGTATTTTCCCCTTCTCACAATAGTTATTTCAAAAATTATTTAAACAATCAATAATATTTCTTTAATAATAATTTGAGAACAAATTTTACAAAGCATATATTAAGAAGGGGAAAATACACAACTTCCCTCCATAGCATCAATACCTAGCATCATTCACAACTTCTATCACCAGGAAAGCTTAGCATTATCTTGTTTACAAGGCTCATTGAATTGAAGTCAAGGCCACGAGGAGATAAGAAACAATGATTATTAAAAAAAAGCAATAAAAAGTCATCATCATTGGCAAGGTAAAGATTAGGGTAAACCCTAATCATTTCATTTTGACTGTCGATGAAGAGAGAGGCTTCAAGGAGAATCTTGTTGTTGTTGTTGCAGATGCCATGAGGGTTTAGAGCTCAAACTATGATCTTGTTTGCTCAAACTCTTCTACTCAAGCCTCTCTTGCAAACTGAAAAAGTGAGTATTCTGGAAAACTTACATTTCTTTTGGTCTGTGATCAAAGATTTCTTTTAAGCATTGGCTATGATTTGATATAAGATATATATTTTCTTATCCTTTGTTGATTTTTTCTTCATTCTTGGGCTGTCGTTGTGAACGTTCTGGTGCAAGATTTTGGAGGTAAAAATAAAAATAAAACCTACGGATTTGAATGGAGTTCCCTCATCAGAGAAATGGGTAAGCTCTATGCTTTAGTAAATTGAATTTTCCTTTTCAATAAAATATTTATTCAAGATTTTCTCTCAAAAATAATAAACTTTTGAGGAAGAAAAATATAATTTATATTATACATGCCGTTAGCTTTCATGTTCTTGCATTCTTCTATTTTTTCATATTCTCATCAATGTTGTGTAAAAATCTCTCATAAGTTCATATCTCCATTTAAATTTATTTAAATGATCACTTCATGTTGTATATTGTTCAGCCTGTGAATTATCTTGGCCACCATGGCTAATACACCATTTCTGTAAAAAAAAAAACATACTCGGCCTTTTCATTCCTTTGATTTTTCTCCTAAAGTGAATGAAAATAATTGAGGCTTGGCCCCTGTAGCTTTTTTTTTTCCTATAGCACACACTACTTGGCCTGTGAGTCATTTTGGCTACCATATTTTTTCCCTTAAACAAAAATAATTTAAGGGTTTTGAAAACCCTTATCACCATATGGATTTGTTTCTTTCCTATTGCCATCATGGGTTTTCGAGTTCTGTGTGTTTTATTTAGGCCACGACTTGAAGCCTTCTTGTTGTATTTATTGATGAAGGAATTTTCTTTTGACATGTTGGGCTCAACCCTTGTGGGAGCCCATTTTGCTCCACATATCTGATGAAAATTGATCACAAACATAATGAACCTATTCTTGCAGAGTGAACAAACATGTTAGCAAAACAATTGATGAGTTAATCATCTGATGAATTCCTGATAGGATGTATGTTCCATTTTTCTGGTAATATAGGCATGAGGAAGGATGTGATTTATCATTTCTCTAACACCATATTTCAACAAATCTTGCAGGAAAACATGGATCTTGGAGCAGAAACAAATTGGAGGCACTGGAGGCACAACAACTTGAAGACATCAAGTATAAATGATTCATTATTATAGGTAATGACAAATCACTCCCTTTCTCTTGTTTACATTATCTTCAGTTGTGTAGTTTACAAATTGATTTTATATTCATTATTTGATTATGAAAATAAAATTAAGCTATTCCCACAGCTTGTAAGGGACTTTGATTTGTACAAAATGAATAAAGCAACAAAAAATATGCAATTTAATGATTTTCCTATTATAATTACTTGCATAATAATATTGAAAATTCAAAAGTATTCAAATTTGTTTTAGCAATGAGTACTTAGTAGAAAAATTTTGTAATCACTTGTGTACCTTCAAAGATTAATGCAATTCAACTCTACCTATTCTGATTTGTAGCTAAAAATAGGTAACAATTTGGTGACCTCTACAGAGTTTTTTCCTGCTAAACACCATAGACCAGTTATGTAGCTTATCCGTTGGGCTCATAGTCATATTTATCCTGATTTGACTCAAAAAACTTGTAAGTCAGCTTTTGAAACAAAATAGAAGCAAACAAAACTGAAAACTAATCATGACTCTGTTTAAGATAGAGTCAGAAAATAGGTGCAACATCTCCACTTGTTGAAAGCAAACAGTACTGAAATAAAAGGTGCCATGGGGCACTTATTGAAAGAAAAACTAAAACTAAAACTACTCTACTATGTACAACTGCAAACTTTGATGCTCAATAGCACTATTTTAGGTGAATCTCCTTGACATGGATTTGAAACACCTCTCCATCTAGCCTTGAGAGATGGAATGTGTTATGTTGCTTGCATTCAGTGATAATGTACATGCCATTCCACATAGCATCAAACTTCGTGTGTTTACCAGGCCCGCTCTTGAGCTTATCCCATTTGAAAACTAGATCTCCCTCTTTGAAAATCCTTGGAGTAGCTTTCCTATTAAATGTTCTCTTCATTTGGGCCTGATGGATTTCCATATTTCTTAAGGCTTCTTTCCTGGTTTCCTCCAACTCCACTAATTGTGCTAGCCTGGTCTCCATATGCTCCTCTTCAAGCAAGTCCAATTCCTTAATCAGGTTTAGAGTAGGTAGTTCAACTAAAATAGGGACCTTATGTTCCTTTCCATATGTTAAAACATAAGGTGAATTACCAGTTTCCCTCTTTGGTGTAACCCTATCAGCCCAAAGAGCTAGCTTCAACTTCTCATGCCAAGTCCTTTGATTGTCCTGAATTGTTTTCTTGATGATCTTTATCAAAAAAATTATTTGTAGACTCTACCTATCCATTACCTTGTGGGTAATAGTTCAAAGAATTTCAGATAAACATTGTTCTTCACTTACCAATCTAAAACTCGTAATCCTATGAAGGCCAAAGCGTTATCAGAGATGATTGAATCTAGTGTACCAAATCCGAAAACCAAATATTGATAAAATTTTAGAACAAATGTTTTGTTTGATTCTTTTAATGCAACTGCTTCAGTCCACTTTGTGAAGGAGTTTGTGGCAGTCAAGATCCATTTGTGCCCAACACTCGAGGGTGGATTGATTAGACCTATGAATCCAATCCCCACTTGTCGAAAGGCTACTCTACTTGAATCAGATGAAGTGGAATGGTTGTAAGCTTCTGGTTTCCAAAAAAAATTGAACATTTGTTGCACTTTCTAACCCAAGTGTGGGCATCCTTAGACAAATCAGGCCATTAGTAACCAAATTTCATTTATTTTAGAGCAGTTTTTCTCAATGAAAAGTGGCCTCCAGTTGGCCCATCATGAAACTCTTCCAGAACTTTCTGAATCTATTCTAGCTCCACACACCTAAGCAAGACACCATTATAATCCCTCTTGTACAAGATACCATCAATCATTGCATAAGGGATTGTCTAAAGTCTATAATATATGTGTTTTGACTTTTCCAAACCTTCAAGATAGTCATGTGTATGGAAATAATGAATCATCTTCTGTATCCAATTTGTTGCAATGGTTGGAATAGAAAATTCATCTTCATTATTAAAGTTTGTTTCAACTTGTTGTGACATTTTTTGAATTTCCATTTAGTTGCTCACAAAGACCTTTGCCTCTAACAAGCTTGGTAACCTTTATTTTGATTTCGTATTCCATCACTTTCGTGATCCAGCCTACTCTCTTGTCGTTAATATCTTTTTTGAGTAGAAATTATTTGATTCTTGGATGAGCTACCAACAAATGTATCTTATTATTAGACAACATATGTCTAAACTTCTTGAGAATTCTCACTACAACAAGCACATATTTTTCAGCAAATGAATACCTTGTTTCATAATCATGCAAGACTTGACTAAAAAATGTAATGGGCTATTCAAGTCCTTCATTTTTTTGACACAAAATAGCAGAAATTGTATCAACACTACCAAATGCTTACAATATAAAATATTTTTCAAAGTTTGGGTTAATTAGTGTTGGGGCTGCTGCAAGTGCCTCTTTGATTTTCTCAAAGCTATTCTTACCCTCTTTTTTCTAGCTGAACTGCATGTTCTTTTTTAGCATGGTTGTGAGAGGTTGGAACAATGCTGCTATAGACACCTAAATTTACTACTTCTATATGGTCATAATCCCATCATTTATTCGTCTAATCTGTCTTTATTAATTAAATGATACATTTAATTAATATTATCCATTTTCCCTAAGGTTCCCACAAGTATTTAAATAAATACTTTATCCTTTACCATTTCCTCTCTAAATTAAATAAATCAATCAATTTATTTAATTTAGTCAATTATCCTTTTCAATTTTAATTTCATTCTTTCTCTCTCCTTGTCCCATCCTCCATAACCTTTTCATTAATCTAGGTTAATTTAATTAATCCTTCATTAAGATGTGCATATCCTTAATTAGGATTAATGTCACACCTCCATATCTAGCCACTTGCCTCTACTCATCATTAATTAGCCTAATCACCTGTTTGCACAATCCTAATCCTAATCACTTACCTTTTATAGAATGTCCTTAAGTCAATCTTCTTGGTACTTCCCCTTTTTGGGTTGACCTCTTCCTCGTGTGAATTAAAAACTCACACTTATTTCCCCCATACATTTGTCTTCCCCATGACCTCTCAAAAGTCACATCGTACCCATGGGACAAAAACCCCTTTTAGGGGGAATCTTCTCTTACCCATTGGTTCCTTCCAAAGAGTGAATTAAAAAATCACTTTTATTCCTCCAAGGCCATCTCTAATTCCCATGTTGACAAGACTGGACTTTTTCAAAGTCCTCACTTGTCACTTTCAACTCCATATGGGGCCAAGAAACACCTTTTTTGGGAAATCCTCTCCCATCCCAAGGTACTTGCAAGTACCTTGGGACCACATGGCCTTTTCCATGTCATGTGTACCCTTGCCATCTCACCTTCTCCTTTGGACACTTCACCCGCCGCATGGTGAAATGTGAGGGCTTGTGAGTCATCAACTCACCATACCCCTCCATCTTGGCCATGGTGGTTCAATCTTGACTGTTGAATCCTCTAGAGAATTCAACTTCTTCTATAAATACCTCCCTTTTCACTCATTAATGATATTGCAATTTATGAGCTAGATTTTAGAACTTATGATTTTATGCTTTCATTCTCTCAAGCTATTTTGCATTTTATTCATTTATTGCAGCCTCTTATTACTTCCATTTTCATTCTAACATCCATTATGGAATTCACCCACCACCATTAATCCTTCAACCACCATCAATGCAAGTTTTTCATCCAAGGAGCACACATCTACAATATCGTCAAGGGCCAACCAAGGATCAACTCAACACAAGGTATAATCTATTGTTTACTTTATCTTGATTTTGTATGAGTTAACGTAGCCCAATCTTGAGGTGTTAGGTGTCATTTTCTTCTCTTGCATTCTATTTTTTTTTGCATTTTTAGACTAGCATATTTCTCTTGATCACATTTCTAGCATGCTTGGTGGGACCCACATCATGGGTCCATTGCACTTATGTTTGTTATTTTTCAAGTTTTGCATATTCTGAAATACAGGGGTGACCTTGCCCAAACAACCAGATTGTTTTATTGTTGTTTTATGTTGTTTTTATCTTTTGATCGTTTGCAGGTTCACAATATAGGTGACCTTGCCCAAATAGCCAAATTATTTTATTGTTGGTTTCTGCTATTTTTACCTTCTAATTATTTGTAGGTTCACAAAATAGGCATCCTTGCCCAAGAGGGGCAACCTTGCCCAAAAAACCAAACTGTTTTATCGTTGTTTTCTATTGTTTTTACCTTTTGACTGTTTGCAGGTTCACAAAAAAGGTGACCTTTCCTAGGAGGGGTGACCTTTCCCAAACAACTAGACTATTTTATTGCTATTTTCAATTGGTTTTACCTTTTGACACTTTTCAAGTTCACCAGAAGGGGCGAACTTACCCAGGAGGGGCAAACTTGCCCAAAAACACACATTTTTACTTTCTCTTTTGTTGTTGTTTGCTGTTGTTTTTGGCTTTCTAACATCTTGTAGGTTCACTAGAAGGGGTGACCTTGCCCAAAAACATAGATTTTTACTTTCTATTTTATTGTTGTTTTCTACTATTTTTGGCTTTCTAACATCTTGCCAGTTCTTAGAACAGGTGTCCATGCCCAAAACACGGAGGCAACCATGCCTAAAAATAGAATTCACTTGTCAAAGACAAAAAACCAAAACTACTGACAAGTGTGTTGCGGGTGGAGAAACTTTGTTTACCTAGTTTTGTG